>JARHVA010002910.1:1615000-1650000 GCA_037957365.1 Torreya grandis | reverse complement strand
GCACTTTGTGCACAAATTATTCAAACTGATCAGAATGCCTTGTTATTGGTCCAAAATTTAACTGGATTGGAATTAGAAGGTGATGTCAGATGCATTAGATCCATTATATCATTTAGGATGTTACTAACAATAAATAACAAAGGCATACCTCTTGTGCAAGATATTTGATAAGAAAGAGCAATCCAGAGTAGTTAGGTGCAAAATTGGCATTTTGACTCGAAATGATCTGATCAAAATTAGCTGGTCCCTAAATTGTGTTGCCCTTTTTAGGGATACCCTAGCCAAAATTGGCACTTGAATATGTCAATTTAAAATCATTTAATGCATTTTATTATTTTTAGGCCAAATTATGTATTTTAGGTGAAAATTGGCCAAAAGCCTAATTAGAGGTTATCAGTGGCTAGATTTAGGTGTCTATAGTTTGCCCCTATTTGGGAAGGCATTGCAAGATGTAAGCATAGTAACATCTTCTCAAAGAATGAAAAGGTCCTATATGCCTACAACTGCAATGATGATAAACTAACTATATGATGCCCTCTCGAGGGAACAGTTGGCAAATGGTCCCTCAAAAAGAAAGAAACAAAATGAGGGGACCAAAGAAAGGAAATATGATAGGGTGAAACATAATGATACTAAAAAAAATAGTCAAAATCATTGAGAATGCAAGTGGAATGATGCACAATGGTTTACCCAAAGGTAGTTATAAATATTATACCTTAATAGTGGCAATATGGTATGATAACACAATGATTTACCCAAAGGTAGTTATAATCATTGAGAAGATGGAGCTTCCCAAATTAGGATAGAACAATAAGATAACAACATGCCCCTATATGGGTAAAAAAAGTAAAATGGTGACAACACAATGATTTGCCCAAAGGTGATTCTAATCATTGAGAAATATAGGTGGGATGGTGTGCAATGATTTACCCATAGGTGGTTATTATAATTGGACCTCGATTATGGAAAACATGATAAACTTGGTCACGGATCATGATAACACAAAGGGTAATTATGAATTAAAAAAACCTTCTAGTAGGGAGATGCTCATCTGAACTAATAAAGGTTGAAATTATTTCATGGTTAATTACTCTATTTGGGATATGATTAAGATGGAATCAAGATGTTGGTACTAAAGAAATTCCACCATTTCTAAATAGACTTCTTGAATCTTAGGTTTGTTGTGGCACATGTCGATAGGCATCATGGTATAACATCATGAGTACTTGGCTAAAATATGTATAAGGACTAACTTATATAATCCAATACTCAATAGAAAACAAGGCACCAATGATAGAAACCATGATGACAATGTGAACATATGAATATGGATGGATTCGATTATAAGTGTGGGCAAGGAATCACCCAATGAACACACATAAACTGAATCAAGGTAATAGTGCTAAAAGTAAATAAATATGTAAACAAACAAATAAAACAATTAGAAATAAACAAACAAACAATGCAATAGAAACTATATGAACATTTCCCTTAGAAAATAGTTATAATTGAACAAACAAACAAAATGAGTGATTAGAAGAAAAGGAAGGGGGTGGCTGAGTTGTCTCCATATGCACTAGGTAAGTGGACACTACCTACATAGTTTCATGGATGTAATATCCAATAAAAAACTTTAGGCCAAATGTAGTTATCCCAAGGAATGGGAAGAATATGCTAACTGATGAAAATAAATAAAATGGATGTGATATAAGAATAGGAACAACCTTACAAAATGGCAAGTGCATGAGAGAAAAGGCCAAAAAAGATGGGGAAATTAAATGACAAGTGATTTACTTGTAACTTAGTAAGGGTTCCCAGAATCCTTAAGGCAAAGAAGTGGTCAATGTTTTTTTTTTCCTAATGATTTTTCAAATATTTTTAAAATTATTTTGGAGTGTCTCAACTCAATAAAGAATTATGAGAAACTAAATGTTTCAATCTCACAAAATGGTGAGAGTTTTTAAACTAAGGTTGCTTATAAAATGGCGAGAGTGTGGTTTAGGTAGCTCACAAAATGGCAAGAGCATGGATTAGGGTGACTGAGCTGACCTCAACAAGTATCAAGCACTACCTACATATTCCTAGATTAGGACCTCAAGTCATTGTAGTTTCACCCTATAGTGGATAAATTTGACTGGTGTAGTAGTTAATTCAAATAAAATAGGCACAGTTGGTAGAAAAGGCATAGTATGACATAGGAAGTGGCAAGTTGGTATGTCAAGGCTTAATGTTGCCCCTAGTTTACCCATAGGTGGTTATAACTAGGACAAAATGGCATAGATCAATGGTACTAATTTTCTCAAAGGTGGTTATAATTAGTAACAAGATTGGTGGTATTAAAGGAATAAAAGATGAATTATGCAACTACCAAAACTTCTGTAACACTGTCCCAAAATATGATCTCTATCTGAAGTACATGAACCAACTAATGAAATTGATTAGATACCTTGATGTTAAAACTATGTAAATAATGGCAAAAACCAAGTTCAAATGGGCTAGGCTTTAGAACACATTGGGTCGATAAAATGGAAGAGGAAAGTGGATATGGCCAAGAGGACATATAAGGATGATATTTTTACAAAGAAGAATAGTGATAAAATGGCACAACTAAAATGGTCCTTATAGATAATACACCTTAGCAATCAAGATGAATAATATTCATCAACTCTGGAAGTTGATCTCTATCTTTTGTGTTGATTCTGTATGCTCTTGATCCATAATTTATAGTAATGATGAAAGGCCATATCTAGTTTGGTTTGAATTTCTCTTTATGCTTCTTCTTAGTTGTGGTATTATTTTGGTTTTCTTTAAGAAAAAGATCACCAAGTTTAAGTGTTATATACTTAACACACTTATTATAGTTGATTTTGAGTTAATTCTGATATGCTTAAAGATTATTGAGCACATTTGTGGATTTTTCTTCAAGTAGGTCTAGCTCTTGCAGGCAAGCTACTTGATAGTCATGATTATCTAGGACATGCTTGAAAGAGATGCATAGTGAAGGCAATTCAACCTCAATGGGAAAGATGGCTTTAGTATCATAAAAATGTGAGTATGTAGTGGCTCCTATAGGGGTATGATGATTGGTATGATATTCCCAAAGGGTAGGGAATATCTATAAGTTTCAATCATGACCAACATCATTGACAATATTTTTGAGAATATTGATAATGTTTTTGTTGGATGCATTATCTTGGACATTACGTTGAAGGTAATATGTTGTAGAAAAATGTTGTGTGATATTATATTTAGTACATAGTTGGTCCACATCCTTATTCTTGAAGGATCCTCCATTATCAGATATAATGTCAGAGGGGATACCATAATGGCAAATGAGATGGTTGAAAATGAATTTGGAAATTTTCTTTCCAATCACATAAGTGAAGGGTATAACTTCAACCCACATGGTGAAATACTCGATGGTGGTAAGGATATGTTTATGGACATCAGATGAAGTTGGGTTGATCTTCCCAATGAGATCAAGTCCCCATGTAGAAAATGGCCATGGTGTCAACATCAATTTCAAAGTTTTTGCTAGGGAATGTATCAAATTAGCATGCCATTGAATTTGTCATACTTTTTTACATATGCAATGGTATCTACATCCATTATGGGCCAATAATAACCATTATACAAGATCTTTATGGATAATACTACCCCATTAGAATGAGCACCACATACTCCTTCATGAACTTCTCTTAATGCTAGTGTAGACTTTACCAAAGTTAAATAATGAAGCAAAGTTCCATCAAATTTATGATGGTAAAGGGTGGATCCAAGTAGAGTATAATAAGTGGAATGTTGAATGAAGGATTTTGTTTATTTTTGAGATAGGTTTGGTGGTATAACATGGTCATGAAGATAATTTTAGAGTTTTTGAGTACTAGATAGAATTAGGACCAACAATATCACAAATCATGGTAACGGTTGAAGGTTCATGAGCTAGTGATGATAAATTCTCGATGAGGAACTAATAATCATTATCTTTATCATTTGGTCAAATTAGAGATCCAATAGTAGCCATGGCATATTTAGTTTTATTATTATCCCTTGGTATGTGCTCAAATTAGAAATTAATTATTTGTTGCTTAAGAGTGTTGACCATGGCTTTATATGGAACTAACTTGTCATCTTTGGTCTAAAACTGATCTATGACCTAATTGATGATTAACTAAGAATCACCATAAACTTGGAGATGAGATATATTATAGTGCACTACTTGTCAAAGTCATACAACAAGTGCTTCATACTCAGCCATGTTGTTTGTATAAGGAAATTTGATTTTGAATGATTTAGGGATTAGATCCCCCTATGGTGTAATAAATAATAAGCCTACCCCTGATCTATGTGCAATAAATGAACCGTGAACATATAGCTTTTAAGGTTTCTCCTTAAGGGGTGTGTCAATGATGGTCATTATGGATTCATCAAGAAATTGAAATGTGAGTGGTTATGTGTCTATGAGAGGTGCTTCAATAAGTTGATCTATAAGAACTTGTCCCTTGATTGCCTTTTAATTAACATACTCTATGTCAAAATCACTGAGAAACATGATCCATTTAGCCATTATACCTTACAAATATGTTTTATATAGTAGATACTTGAGTGGATCTATTTTTGTAAATGACCATGGTCTTATTATTCAACATGTAATGGTGCATCTTCTGAGCTGAGAAGACCATGGCCAGACAAGCTTTTTCAATAGGTGTATATTTATGTTCATATGTAACCAAGGTACAACTTAGGTAGTACATAGTATGCTCTTTTTTATTGTCATCATGTTAAGCCAAGAGTACCCCCATAGCATGGTTACTAGCTAATAGGTATAACAAGAATGGCTTTCTCAACATATGAGGTAATAAAATAGGTGGATTAACAAGATAGTCTATGAGTTGTTGAAAAGCTATTTGGTAGTGATCATCCCAATGAAATGCAAATCCATTTTTTAGAAGGTGTGTAAATGGATGGCACTTATCTACTAACTGATAGATGGAGCATTAGATTGATTGGATCTTACCCTATAAACTATGAAGTTGCTTTAAATTGGTTGGTGGCAGCATCTTGGTTATAGCATGGATTTTATCCACATCAAATTCAATACCTCTACAAGACATGATGAAGCCAAGTAATTTTCCTAAAGTTACACTAAACACACATTTTTTTAGATTGAGTATGACTTTCTACTCATGTAATCTTTCAAATATCTTATGCAGCAATGTTGGATGGTTGGCCCTGGTTTTGGATTTTCCTAATATGTCATCGACATAGTCTTCTACAATATCATGCATCATATCATGGAATATGATAGTCATAGCCCTTGATATGTATCTTAAACATTATTAAGGCCAAATGGCATTACTTGATAACAAAATATTCCCCATGGAGTGGTAAATTCTTTTTTATGTTGGTCTTTTGGTGCTCTTCTGATCTGGTTGTATCCTAAAAATCCATCTGTGAGTGAAATCATTTCATAACCTACCATGGAATTGATGATCATGTCGATATTAGGCAATGAAAAATCATTTTTAGGACAAGCTTTGTTGATTTCTCAAAAAATTAGTACACATTTTGATCCCTTAAGGCTTTTTACTAATAGGTACCACATTAGAGATCCATTCTACATAGTCAATGGATCAGATACATCCTACTTCTAAGAGTTTTTCCAACTCTTTCTTTACCAATACAACAATGCAAAGATACATCTTACATAAATTTTGTTTTACCAGTTTGGCATCATGATTAACCATAAGGTGGTATAAAACCAAGATGAGGTCTAAATTTGGTATGTCATAATAGGCCCATGCAAAGATATCTACAAATTCCCTCAACAAAGCTATAAAAACGTCATGTTCCTCCTCAATGAGGGATGCTATAATTTTATCCATTTCAAGTATGATGGAATCCTAATATTTACCTCTATTATATCTTCAACTAGAAAGTTTGAACTATCTTCTAAGATAGTAGGCAACAACTTGAACTATTGAATTATTTAGGGTCCTCCATTAGGACTTGATTTTCAACTTCTCTTAGGCATGATAAATTTGAGTCCCGTAATGGTAGATCTAGCCATGTGACAAAAATAGTCAAAAATTCTTGAAGAATTTGATTAAATACTTGTTGTTTCTCATAGTTAAACTTGGATCCATAGGCAAGTTCATTGCTTATGGTCTCCTCGTATAAATTTGAATAGAAATGAATACCCCCATCTAATGATGCCTAAAATAGGTTTTCACCACTAGACTGGCCTTTATCTTTACTTTTTCCTAGGTCAAAAAGCACCTCAAATAGGTTTTTGCTTTGGGACCTCAATGTTTTACTTATTTAATTTTGGCTAAGGGTGTTCACTCACTCTCCAAAATAGGGTACAAGATCTGATGTGATTGAGAATCCTGATTTGTGATCTCTCAACAGAACATTGTCTCTAAGGCCTAAAAAATCACAAAATACCTCATCATTCTGGAACTCATCAATTGGTAGACTAGATTCTTGTTGGTCCCAATATATTAGTTGGGATAATATAATGGCAAATGGTTGTGATGAATGGCTAAGGTAAGGGTACAAATGACATTATTATCAAATAAGTTGGTTTTAGCTAGGTTATCAAAGGTGAGGCAATGATCAGGCTCCGCTTTACTATTTGCATCATCATCACTAGTCATTGGTGATGGAGTTTGAATAAGATATGTGGGGTCACCCCAAGGTGGTTTAAATCTAAGTCCATAAGGTCTTTCATACTTAGTCATAGAAATTAGCTTGATGGTTCCTTGTTGATTCAATCTGAGGCCTTTTCCTTCATAATTGTGATGCTCCATGATCTTAATGGGAATAGGATACTTTGTACTTTTATAACAACTAGCTTAGTTGTCATTATATAACCATGATTCATCCCCTTCAAGAGGGTTAGGTTCTAGGCTAGATGCTAGTACAAATGTGATAGGTCCCTTATCTTTGTTCTTTTGTTGCCAATGCATATGTGGGGTAAATTTAGGTCACCGAAAGGTTTTCATATTCTAAGGAAGATTGGCAATATGAAATGTATCATGGGTTACATACTCTCCTGATCCATTATCTAAAATGGTGAAATGATTAGAAGCTTTAGGAGGTGGCATGTGGGAAAGAGAATCTAAGGTATTAATATCTATGTAATTATCTGGTGAAGGATGAATAAGTATAGCCTTTCTTTTATCCTACTTATAAATTAGATTCTTTCTATATTGATAATTATAGATTTGAAATTTGGCCTCAAGATTCTTTTAGTGTTCATATGGGTATAATTCTCCTAGAATATTCACTTCCATCCTTGAATGGGAAAACTTGATACATTGGTGCAGTGTTGATAAAACTACATGAATCTCTAATAACCAAGGCCTACTTAGAAGCATATTATATGATAACTCAAGATAAAGCACATGACAAAGTGTATCATGGGTCAAAGGCCCAATGATAATTGGAAAACTAATGGTGCCTTGTGATTCTCTTTCTTGATTATCATAGGCTTTAATGGTTATTGTTTCTAGCTAGACATCTACCATTGTGTACCTAAGAAGCTTGATGAGATTTAGAAACACTATGTTGAGGCTAGATCCATTATCTATAAGGACACATTTCACTTTATGATTTCTTATATAAACTTCTATGTATAATGGATTATTATGGAGTCAGTAAAGGGAAGAGAAATTGCTTTGGTTGAATGTGACTTGTTGGGTTGGAGCTAGGTGTCCAACCAAAGCTTGAAATTTATCAGGGGATATGTTACTAGAAATAGTGGATTGGGTCAACAACTCATTCAATATGTTCTTGTCAATTATTGATATTCATAGAAAATCTAAAATAGAAATTTGTGCTGGTGTCTTCTATAATTATTCTACAATATCAAACTTCTTGTCTTGGTTAGTAGTGAATGGTTTATTCTGAGGTTGAATGGATGGTTGGATGACAAGCAAAGTGGTGGATGGTTGTGGGCCTAGGATAGTAATATTTGATCTTTAATTTGTGATTACACAATCAAGATTAAATATTGGACCACTATTTCTAACTAATGTTATGAATGGTATGGGACTAGATAGGATAAGTCTCAATTGCCAATACACTCGCATGTGGTCATGTGGAAAGGATGAGTTGTTGATATAAGGTCCAAAGGGAGAAGTCCTAGTTTTTTTGTTTACCTATATGCACTCCCATGTCAAAGAAGGATTATCTATGTAATTTGGCTGAATGTTATTGTTTAGCAATGATCTAGGCTGATTAGTGCTTGGTCTAAGATTAATGGAGATGGTATTAATGCTACCCCTTGTAATATGACCTACAATCCTATTATAGTCATGTGAAATTGCATGGTAGGTTTGTTAGTTGTTACCATTATGACCTTGGTTTTGTCCATTATTCTATCATTTTGTGTTCTACTACTGATTTTGTTGATTCTACTAGTTTGGCCTTTGATTTTGATATTATTGATTTTATTGTTGCACTGGCTCTTGTTGTCATTGTTGCTAATCATTTTGATTTTATTTATTGTTATGTTAAGGAAAGGGGTTTTGATAAATCCCAAGAGTTTAATTGGAAGTGAAAGCACCATTATCTAATGTTATCTCCCTATTTTCCAACATATTTTCAATTAAATTCTTGATTTGGACACATCTTCATAGATTATGCCCATTGACCTGATGATAGACAAAAAATTCATTCTCATAGTACCAATCAGGATAAGGAATGCCTTATGGATAATGATTTGGTATAGGCCAACTAATCATATTAGTGGTAGCAAGCTTTTGAAATATAGACTTAATAGGTTCTCCTATGTCACTAAAGACATGACGTGTAGGCATGGTTCTCCTAGGAGGAGTTTGCAATGGTAATGGCTACTATAATTGTTGTGTAGGTCTTGGTTTTTACTCTTATGGTATTGGTTGGAGAGGTTGTTGGGTAGGAATAATATAAAAAGGTAGTATATATGATGTTTGCACCTTTTATACATGATGGGATTTAGTTACTTTATTTCCCACAACATTCTTATTGTGGTTGAATTGATTCAGTCTTTTTTGGTTATTAACTTATGCTAATTACAATGTTGGTGCTTGAATTTGATGTTTTTCATTTCCTTGATTGGTTGAATTAAGCTTGATAACTCCTTTATTGGTGAGGACTCGCTCAATCAACAAGCCTTTGTCGATGATTTCCTTGAAATTATATGGACATTGTAATTCCAAATGATAAGCTAGCTCACTATGAATTTTTTTTGTAAACATAACAGCTAAGTATTTATCAAGTAAAATATGGGTGAAATGGCTTACAAGGGATCTCTATCACTGTAAATAACTTGCAAAACTCTAACCAACTTTTTGATTTTCTTGTGTTAAGTCTACTAATGAAATATCATGCTCGAGATTATAGGAAAAGTGCTACACAAACTTATCAAAAAGACCATCAAAATCCGTTACTAAATTTTTGGGAAACTTTAAAAACCACTCCAAGGCTTGTCCATCCAAGCTCCTTGGGAAAAACAACAAAAGGTATATGTCATTATATGCCACTGGTTGAAATGTGACAAAGAATTTGGTCAAATGATCCTTAGGGTCAAGTTTCCCTTTGTATTTGTCAAATTTTGGTGGTTCTTATCCTGAAGGAAATGGTGTCTACAAATAATCCATGTTGAATGGGTAGGAACACATGTCATCTAATTTAAAAAATTTAATCTATTTACCAGCTTGAATGGTAGTAATTACATTCTTCATCTATTGTAATTCTTGGGATAGGAAACTAGAAGGAACAATGGTTTGAGGGAAAATATTGGTTTGGGTAGATGGTTGGGGGGTCACAATTTGGACACTTTGACCAGGGTACGATGGAGATACCTATTGGGGTACATTGGTTTGGTTGGGGAATGGACCAGGAATATGCATATGTGGATTAGGATGTACTTGAAATTTCACACTTAGTTATGTGATTTTCTAGTTTGGGTTGGTGATAAAGGTTTGACTTGGAGAATTTTGTGGTTGGGATGGAGGGATATAACTATAATGTGCCTATTATGGCTGAAAAGAGACATGCTACTGACTAATCAAACCTTACTGTTGAGTGGGAACTTGTGGACCAAGACCCTATCTCTAAATGTATGGCACATTTTGAACCAATGGTTATCTAGTAGGTACTTGAGAAACATGGGGACATCCTTGTTTCACAAATCCCTATGAGGAAGTGAAAATAGGTTATAGCTTCAACATATATCACTGGCTAATATTTGTACATTTTTGACTAGTCATTACTTGGTTTTGGATTGGCATATTAGTCTGTGACTAAAGAAGTATGTTTGTCATTACCTGGCGAGGTAGAACATTAGTTGCCCCTAATTAAGGTGGCAATGTTTTTGTCCTCTGTTGCATTGATACACTAGATTATGTCTATTGTTGTGAAATACTACTCATTACTTGTTGAGGAGGAGTAGGGTTTGTTACATTTTATCATTGAGGTGTGACATTAGCTATTGTTTGATTACCTAATCCTGTAGGTTGTACACTTGAGGAAGCATCTAGTTGAGGTTGGTGTGTAGAAACTCCTATTACCTGGTATGATGATCTACTAATGGGATTAACTATAGGCATATGTTATTGGCAAGTTATTTGCATGTTAGTATCACTTTGATCAGGGTTGGATGTTGTTTGCATATTGTCCACTCTATTTGGCTCACTATTCAATGTAGAGGCTAAAGACACTTCTTCAATAATGGGCATATGCATCAAGTTATCTATCAAATTAGTTTTTATGAATGGGTCAAAACTCAAATTATCTTGTCCAGTTAACTCTATCAACACTCTTGTTGAAGGAACCATGCCAATAAGAAGCTTACTAACCATGTTCTTTTGATTGAAATTATGTGCTAGATTTAATTAAGTTTGATATGATGTCTGCATTTGGTTAAAGTGATTTTCCATGATGTTTTTTCCTTGATTAGATATATTAGGGTCTTGATACGTTGTTTGGACTAGAGCCATAGGATTGATAAAAGAAGCCTATTGATCATAAATGATATTATGGGGCACTCTTACTAGACTTGGTAAAATTTCATGGGAAAGTCTACTAGAAACTTGGCCCCTACCTCTATGGCTCTAACCAAAAACTCATCTTTGTTCTCTAACAAATTTCACTCAAACAAAAATGGATCATAAATGGAAGATGTATTAGTATAATATGACTATTGAATAACTAGAACATCCACTGTGGGTATTATAGCTAGATATTGTGTGGTTTGTTCTTGGTATTATTCTGAATAAGGTAGTGTGTTAACTAGATAGTTAGCTAATGGATCTTGGCTTTGTGCCCCTGATTGAGTATTATAAGAAGGATAAGAATAAATCTCATAAATAATATTATTTTCATAGGGGTCTTGCACCATTTCTTCCTATGCAACTTTATTACTAATCCCTGGATTGTACATGAGTCCACTATGAGTGTACGAATACATGTTGGGATCCATAGTAAATGCTTTACGATAAAAGGTCAAAGAGATTTACAAAATCTAGAAAGGACAATGTCTAAAATAGATGATGTTCCAACTTGGTCTAGATTCATCAAAAGGATCAAAAGGTTTATACAAATATTTGTGAGGAAATATACTAACATGAAGTATCTAACATTTCATTGTTCACACAAAGATAATAAAGTAAATGGACCAAAAATAAAAATGACAAACTCTAAGGTCAAAGTGTTTCAAATTAGTCTAATCTAGGAATTTAAAAGTTGCTAGGTATTTTGGCTAAATGTTATGTTAAAATCTAGGCTCAAACAAGGCATGCACTAGGACTCTTGGCCAAACAACGTCAAAAGCTAGACTTTGAAAATAGATGAAAGTTTTAATCTAATGGATTTGAAACACTTATAACAAACACTAGGAATTTGATTCTTGGACATGTAATTGATCAACTAGGTACAAATGAAACAAAAGTCACTTTATAAATAGTTTATTTTCTCACAAAAATGGTATAAAACTTGGTTCTTTTGACAAACAAGCTAGACAAAAGTGAATAGTATAAATATTTTAGACAAAAGATCACAAAAGTACAGTTGGATTAGTTTGAAAATGTAGGAACAAATTTGAACTCTATGCAAGAGGGTCTATGAAACAATATTTGAAATGTTTTTGGTATCATAACGATGCTATACTACCCAAAAGGTGTGACAAAAATGGTTGTTTCAAAAATGTTCTAAGGCAAAGATAATTTCCCATAATTTTGACAGCATAACACTACTTTTGTTGACTCAAAATGTTGTGTTGAATATACTTAAATTTAAAGTGTTTAGCACAAAATGGCTTAAGTCTATCAAATGGTGATAATGATCTTTAGTATAAAATGGCCTTCAACCCAAATTGGAAATTGAACCTAAGTTCCTTCAAGTTTAGTGTAAATGGTGAACCCACTTAACACATAAACCCTATGAAATTATTAAGGTGAAAAATTGAATTTATATTATAAGTGAAGGACTTAAATAACTTTTTTAAAGGTCTAGACTCAATTGGCTAACATAACCATGCCAAAGTGGATGATATGACTCTCAAGATTTTTATGAACTTTAAACAAGGCAAATTGATGATCTCACACAGGCAACATAATGCCTCTTTGTTCAAAGGCAAATTATGACTATGTGTTTGGTTTGAATTGTTTATTTACACCAAGTTTTAACTTCAAACAAGACTTTAATCTAGGATAAGACCAACTAATTAATCTCTCTTAGATCCTAAACTAAAAAGGTTGCTTGGTATCATTGGAATCCATCAATATACATCATTTGAGAGGATTTTAAGTGTTCATCCAAAATTAAAATGCACATTATATAAGAGGGTTTTCACACACCCCTTCTCTCAAATGATAGTACTATGACATGGGCCTTGAGGTGCACCTTGCACCAATAATACTTCCATGATGAGTGGGGATTTATATAAGATCTAACAAGTTTTCAAATGTTCTAGGGGAATAAATTTCACAATGAATTTCATGTTAAACAATGCAAAATAAAAGCATAGATTTTGGGTCCATATCACTTGGCTTATTGTAAAAAGGTCTAGTCCTTTTTGTAACCACTACATCATGTTGTTCACTCAGTCTAGTGTGATGTCCAAAGTGCCACTATGTCCTTTGTGCAACTCCCATTAGGATCCAAATGAAGTTAATGCTAGGAGGTGAAACCCCCAGTCAAAGCTTCCCTAAAGAACTTACAGGAGGTGATGAATTCCCCCTCATAAGCCAAGTTTGCATAAAAATAAAGAAAGCATGAAATTAGAAATACTTTAAGTCATTTTCAAGGTCACCCAAACTATGATGAGTTTTTGGGAAGAGCTTTAGAAAACTTTCTTTCTAATCCTTGGACTAGGCTACTTGAAATAGGAATGGTGCTTTTGATTTCAAGTGTTCCCTAAAGGGGACAAATGAAAGAGCATACACGTAACATCCCTCTTTCTGCCAAAAAAAAATTAATCTAAACAACTAAATAAATATAAAAATCTTTGAAAAGGTGAGTTAATTTTTAATCCCAAAAGGAAAATGAGGTGGTGTTCATTTGACCCCTTGGTCTTAGTTGCAGACTTTGAAAACATGCACCATAAACAAGGTTCCTAATTGATTTTTAAGCATGCCAAAGGTGATATAAACATGTTTTTAGCAAATGTCAGGCTTGGTCCTACAATAAAAATGTTAGTATTCCTTTAGCCTTGAACATATTTTAGGTTTGAAATAATGAACTTTAAATTTAGAGGTCTCGGGTCTATGTTTTAAGAAAAACATAGTGATCGACATCGGCTATATAACAGATGATAGTTACATTTTCTAGCCAATGATAGTTATCTAATCAACATCAGTTATACCAATGTGATTGGTGATAGGTATCCAACCAATGTCAGTTTTACTAACCGATGTTGGTTAAGATATCCAATTGATGTCAGTTTTACTAGCTGATGTCGGTTACTATGTAAACCCATGGTATACAAAAATGGCAAAATAAAGTTAAAAAATTAATTTACAAGAGTTTTAATGGTCCAATTAAATGTTTTGAAGCTGTAAAATGTTCTTCATGTGTGGGATGCATCTTGTCTCATCGAGCATGTCATATGTGAATCTTAGAGAGGATGGTTAGTATGGTGTTAGTTTCAAAATGAAAACAAAATGAAATAAACACACTAACTAGCATAACATATCTAGGCCTAGACACTAGGGAGAGCTTAGTTAACAAACATGAATAAAACACACAACTAAAAAAAAAAAAAAAAAACCTCTTTTACCTTCTTTGGATGCTCCAAAATTCTTGTTATAGTGTCTTGCTCAGTGTGTGCTCATGAATTCCTTGGCAATGGAAGCTTGGCTACCTCCTTCTCTCCTTGGAACCTTTGGCTTGTGGCTTGGCTTGGCTTGGCTTGGAATTAATTTGGCATGGTAACACTAATTTCAATGGATTATTGAAGGTATTTTTGCATTATAACTTTACACCAAAATAGCTTAGAAATGATGTTCATGGCCTCTCTATTTATAGATTTTTGAGAATGTCTAGAATCAACCTGAACCATCCATCTTGAGATTGAGATGTGTGGTTGAGGATTAATTAAATTTTTAGAATTAATTTTATAATTATCCTTATCATGACATTAGAAGAAGGGGAAATTAAGAGGCATGGAGCGCATCATGGAAGGCATTGATGAGGCATGGAGGGCATGAATCCTGATATTTGTGGTGTTTATGACCTAGGGATGTCTTCCCAAGAAATGAGGTCACCTAATGTTGTAGATATTCAATATTCATTTCCAAAAAAATTATTCAAAAAGTTTCCATGGAATTCTTGATTAGGCCCTAATTTGGTTTAATTAGCTCTTAAGCATGATTAAGCACTTTGTGCACAAATTATTCAAATTGATCAGAATGCCTTGTTATTGGTCCAAAATTTGACTAGATTAGAATTAGAAGTATATTTCAGATGTGTTGGATCTGTTATCCCATTTAGGATGTTACAGACAACAAATAACAAAGGCATGAATCTTGTGTAAGAGATTTGATAGGAAAGAGCAATCCAGAGTAGTTAGGTGCAAAATTGGCATTTTGACATGAAATGATATGATCAAAGTTAGTTGGCCCATAAATTTCATTGCCCCATTTAGGGATACTCTAGCCAAAATCAGCACTTGAATATGTCAGTTTCACATTATTTAATGCCTTTTAGTGTTTTTAGGCCAAATTTTGCATTGTGGGTGGAAATTGGCCAAAAGCCTAATTAGAGGTTATTGATGGCTAAATTTAGGTGTCTACAAATAGTTCAACAAGATTGACTTGAATACAGGTTACCACTACATTCCATTCCATCTTGTAGACATTTTAAAGATAGCTTTCAATACATGGGAATGATTATATGAATGTATTTTCATGCCTTTCATTTCAAATAATGTGTTATAATAATTCATGTGCTTGATGGATGACATAATTTTGTTTTTTTAACTCATTCATCATTATATATTCATATGACATCCTCATCTACAACAATACTTGGAAGGATCATCAATAATATGTTTCACATGTCCTAGACATTTTAGACAAACATAAATTGTATTCCAACTTATTCAAATGTTCATTTTACATTATAATCATATGGTACTTGGGTTATTACATTAACCATAGTGACATTAATTTAGACCTATATAAGGTCAAGGTGATCCAATATTATCCTAATATATGCAATGTCATAAAACTATAAAAAAATTTGGACTTTCCATATTCACCCATAGGTGTGTTATTGGCTTCTTAGACATATCATTTCCTATTATATATATCATGTGTGTCAAATAAACCTTTATATTGACACATTTATAACAATGAAATTTTGAGTATCTAAATTAATATATTTTCATAACATGTTTTCTCACAATCCCCAAAATTAAAAATTAGTTTTAAATTCACACCTCTACATATGACTATTCACTAAGTGTGTTACTAGTGTAGTGAGTACATCATATCACATACCACTCTAAGACATTTAAAAACATGTTTTTAAAATATTCCACTTATGAGATATAATTTTAGGCTATTATGCAAGTAGTCAAAATATGGTGGCACTACATACTAGGGAATAAAATTGTGATTCATTATATTAATGAAATAATTCATTTATTACGAATATAGATCAATATAGGTAGTTGTCTCATGATAAATCACAAGGATGTAAACAATAATGAGGTATAATATTTACCTTAACCAAACATTAGTTCACAAGCTCATCATAATGTTGGATGTGTGGGTCCAAAAAATCACAAATGGTGTATAAATATACTAAGATAATAATTTATTTATAGATTCTTACACTTCCATTGATGTTTTTAAATATTATTGGGACTTTTACTTATCTAATAGATCCTTTAAAATCATGGAAATCCCTATGCTAGTAATGGTGGACCTTGCAAAAGGGTCATTTGGTAGGCACATTATTGTAAGACATCAAACCACTTCAACATTACAAAGAATCTAGTTGTATTACAATCATAATTTTAATAGCCACACATCCATAGAGAGTTAAAGTTTTGCATAAAATATTGCATTCATTTTTGCATTTAAAACCCTACAAATGTGAGACTATGTATTTATATGCCTCTATCAGTTACATCCAAATCATGAGAATCCATCACCTTAAATTTCATGATGAAATTTATTATGAATAAGCACTATCATGATGAAATTGTCATTTTATTTTATAGGTGTAAAAATATGGATATCATGGTATATGATAAATAAGGCATTGATGTAGCTAACACTACACAATATTACCCATGTATAGATTCACTTTGGACTCCCAAACATCCATTCTATTTGATAGATATATACACTTTATGAGTAAATTTTGAAAATGATTATAGGAATGATGGGTATGCATTTATATTGGTTTAATGCATTCATCCTCATCTAGATGGATAAATGGAAGATTTCAACCACATACTTATTCATCTTCTTCAAATGTATAACCGTGTGCATGCTTACACTTTGGATGAAATCTTAATGTATATAAACCATGCCTAAAACAATTTTATTCATAGATATATCAGTTATATTCCATTATATGCATGTTTTGGGTTTCCATCCTAAAACATATATCTATATATCCTATTATACACCGGTTAGCATTAAGTTGTACATATAATAAATGGAAGCACAAAAATCACAAAATTTTATACAATACATACATTTTTTTCATTATCAGGTCTAACATATTATTTAATGTTCACAATAGTAATACAAAGAACACCATGATGTACATCTCAAACCCCATGCATTCTGAGTTGGTGATACATTATGGTTACACATTTATAAGGATTTCTTCAAGGGAACACACCAAAATATCAATCCTCTATTTTATGATCCTTACACCATTATCTATATTTTTAACAAGAACACATTCATTCTTGATCTACCCTCATACTTGAGCATGCACCTAGTATTTGATTTATATATCTTAAAGCCTTACTTCCTTCCACTTCTTTAGCCAAAAATGACACAACATATTTTTTATTTAAATCCTAAGCCCTTACATCTTACATAAAAATACTAAATCATTGAAGTGATGGACATAAGCACCTACCATGGTACTCATTAATTATTTCATGCAATCAAGGCTAGGCACTGTGCTAATTAATCTAAGATTTACAACCTTCAAAAGTTTGAGGCTCAATTTTTTTAGATAAATAATAGTAAAATAGAGACCATTATTTTTCAATATATGGATAATTATTTTTTCACATCCTTTCATCCTACTTAATAACTGATCCTATCTATGTAAACCTCATCACTCCTCTTAAAAACATGAAAACTTCACCCTTATAGTGTCTCATGGAAAGTATATAGCCTTGTGGTAATGCACACCATTAGCACAAATATTTATAGAATTAATTTCAACTCCCACTTCCCACCTAGATCACCTAACATTTATCAAAACCTATTAAGTATCATGGTATCTTGATTCATTACCCCATGCAGTCCCATGCATGGTAAACTCTAGCTTTATAATCATAGTAGATTCTACACTGCCATGTAATCCATTTTTAACACTCATAATTCGTGTGGCCTTGTAAAATTCATGTCATATAAGTCTCCATATTTTTAATGTTGTTATAATATCCATACAAAAAATTCATAGCACTTTTAATTAAACACAACATTCAATACTTCTACAGTACTACAAAACATCTTGAATCACTCATAACTCACTTATATGTTTGTTATCACATTAAAAACTTATGGTTCATTCACCATTTTTCAAATTAATTATTTGCATTTTAGTTGTCGTAATAGATTTATGTAATACACTTACACAAGCGTTTTCTTTCCAACACTTTTTTTCCATGTAACATGTTTGTTGGTATGATCCACACCTACTAATATCATAGAATCTTCACGGCATACCATTTTTGGATCTCAACCATCAACAACTCAAGGAAGATGAATAAATTTTGTAGATATTTTTTCCAACTAATTATTTTCATTTGAAACCATCATATTTAATCTATACATGTATGTGTGTATTATAACAAAACTATTGGCATTTCATTATATGTTTTGGCTACCCATGAATTCATAGATCCAAAACATCATGAATTTACTAAAAATTATTTTTATAATTTTATTGTAGTTTTCAAACACATCTACAAATCTATATCATTTTTTATTATTTTATCAAATCAACGAGGAAACATTCCTATTCTAATCACAAGAGGTTGTATATTTAGCCTTCCTAGCTCATTTTACACATGTAATTTTACTTATTATGCATATTGAATATGTTTAGATTGAATTTTCTTGGTTATATTAGTCTCATTAATTTTTCCTTTGAATTATACCATATAATACTTTCTTCTAAGTGTGGCTTGGATCAATGTGCACTCTATCTTGGGAAGTACTATGAATATCATAAAAGTATGTACACAATGTTTAAATAGTTCCTATTAGGGGGATATGGGTTGTGATAGAGGACATTATGTAGGAGATACAAATAAAACCCCAAAGTTATTACATGAGTTATGGGTGCATCTTGTTTGTATGGGATATAAGGTGTGATTCAAGTTTTATATAATTTTAGAATAGATGTTTGTTGGTTTATTTATACATATAATTAAATATACTTTTATGTGAGGGAGATGGTGGTTGTATAATGGCTAAGACTTCACTATTAGTGTGGGGATATGAGTAAATTATTATTAATAGACTTGTTGGTTTGCATTTAGAGGAGTGGGATAGAGATAGTTTATATATAGTATGATGGCTAAAAAAACCATGAGGAGACACATTGATAGTGATATCACCCAATGTCGAGAGATGATATATGAACTAAATGAGAGTGACATCATATGGAGACATTAAATAGAGTAGCTTTATTTTCTATAAGATACTTTAACAATGGTATATCCAAGTTAGTTAGTGGTAACAAGTGTTATTTTAAATTTTTGAGATATTTAAATTTAATAATGTTACCTTGTAGTTTGGGATATTATATAAAATAACTCAAGCCAGTTCTAAATGGTGGATATCATAAATATATCCCCTGAGAGTAAGGATAGGCCTATATTTAAAATAGCGGATATGAGATAGATTGATTATGATGAGGTGAATGATCTCATTATTTCCATAGTGTGGATGATGCAAGTGTGCTTGAGGGATGGATAATATAGTGGTTAGGAGCCATCACCCTTATTTCCACTAAGAGTTGTAGATTATGGAGGTGATGAGTCCATATATGAGTTTCAACTTCTTAGGGAGGGAATTGGTGATTATGGAGGTGGAGCCATGGAACTAGAAACCTAAATGTGTTATGATACTATGAGTGATCTAGGTAAATATATGTGTATTTCACATTCATAATTTTTTTATAATGTTATCTTTCATTGATCCAATATTTTCAATTTCATATGATTGGTATGATAGTGTTTTCCTATTAGATGGCTATTGTTGAGGATTCTTTATGGTTATTAAAGTGATATATTCATAAGGGTGTTTTTATATTGTTATAGAGAGAATATTTTAAGGTTAGGAAATATATGACCAATTTATATCTGGTGAGTATAATTTTGGCAACATATTCATTATAGGTTGGAAGCATAAATCATCTATATGTCAAGATATCCAACATACAAGCTCATGAGAAAGAGAGATGGTAGACAATGAACCATGGCATACCTAGTGGTGACTAATGGATATTTATAGGCCCTCTTAACATAATATTTATAATTATAACATATTCATACATAAACCATGGGGGCACTTAAGATACAATGGGAGATTGAAAAAAGGGTCCTAGTCTAGATGAGGCCATGTAGCAAATACATTATGTCTATGTTATTAGTTTCACTTAAAAGTGGTAGAGGTAGAGGAGGGGATCAATACCATTAAAATAATATATGAGATGTATGGTTAAAAATACCTAATTTTTTTTGTGTCTATAATATAGATTTTGGATCTCATCACACACACACACAAAAAAAAAAAAAAAAAAATATTATGTTTTTTATATGGATATATATGTTCTAATTTTATGTACTAATAAGTGTTTAAGAAAACATTTTTTAATAATAATTATGAGTAATATTTATAATATTATGATATATGGTGAAACATTCAAGTGATAATAATTTATTTTCACTAACCAATAGTATGAGAAAGTCTTAAGCTATTATAATAAATTATGCATTTTGATCTACATAACCTAGACATATCATTGTGAGGAGATGATTATAAATAATCATCATTCTATAAATAATCATCATATTTACAATTTATTTTTATAAATAATTTAATTCAAATTTCATTGGATGGGTATCAATTGAGTCATGACTATTTTCAAGCATGATTTTATGTATGTGTACATTATCCATTATGTTCTTGGGTACCCATTTTAGATCATATTGGAATTTAACATGAACCATTATGGGGTGTATTTTAACTTTAAATATTTTTATTCTATTCCATCTAATTTTAATTATTTCACCTTTATATTTATATTTTACACATTGATGTTCATTCTAGGGAGTTTATTTCATTTGATGTATGCACACAAGTATAACATTGTATTTCCCCATAGTAGGCATTATATAAACTATGAAAATAGTATCAGGGACAACTATAATAGGTATTAAAATACATCTTAAGGGTTAATATGTAAGAGGAGAATTCCTAGGAATATATGGGCATATCTTAGTTAACTCAACATAATAAAACCCAAGAGTTTTAAGAAAATAAACTGCAAAAGTATTACATTGTGCCTTACTATCAATCATTAATCTGTCTTTGTTTTTATTCCAAAAATTAACTAATAACTACTATTTCAATATATATTATTTGGAAACCATGAGCATAAATTTTTGATGACTATAATGGCTTATCTTATGATATGGATTCTAAGAAGGTGGATTTTCAATAGGTATATCAATTTTGATATCATAAAATTGATAAGAACTTGGATATTATGCTTTAAGGAAAAGCATGTATGTTTTTAATGGCCCATAATTCTAGGCTAATTAGAAATTCCACATATATCTAAGTTTTTAATAAATGCATCATTCATATCACATGGCCTAGTAGATAGTAAAGTAAGCATTTTTTGTTCAATTGATTTATTCAATAATGTACTTGCAAAACCAAGAAGCTTAGCAACTTGGACTATCAATAAGATTATAAAATATGATATGTTCCCTATATAAATGCTTAGGTTAATTATTGGGTGACTCCCTATCATTTCCAAGTCACTTATTTGTATTTTTTTATTACTCTTATTCATGGCTTGGAACCTTGAGCTTGACTAATTTTGGATGGCATAACCTTGTAAATCATGTCTCATATGTAAGTGAATTTGATTTTAATACTTTATATTCAAATGTATTGATCCTATAAAAAAATTGAGAGATGGAAATTCATCATATTTTTTTTTATGTAATAGGTTATAAAATACTTTTTCCAAACATACATATTAGCTTACCTTCTAGTGGATAATATATCAAACTATATATGTTAGTCTTGAATATAATTTGATAATCATGAATGGATTCATTATTTTATTAATTAATATGTGTCATATGATCAATAGTGATATTATGGCCTACATGGCTATAAACAATTCAATAAAACTCCCTCTAATGTGAGAAAGGTTTAAATAGATACACTTGGAAAATTTTGGATCTAATTTAGTGCATAATCTATTAATATTCTTGGAAACAATTTAAGTTAGATTATTTCATCATTTGAATATTATCTAAGGAAATCACATAAATATTTAAGTTTTATATAGGGATATTCATTTATCTCATATAAATTAAACTTAGGCATGATAAAAACATGTGGAAAGTGAGAGTGCATAATTGTGTATGCTAAGTCGATTGATAATCTAGAATTAGAATTAGCCATAACATTAGGCTTATGGGACATTAAATATAAAATATTATTTTTTATTTATAACTCCCCTATTCTAAAAATCATATATATTATGACAAAAATTATTATAGGGTGAGAATGAGGATGCCCAATATCAGTAGTAACATTAGTTAAATATATAGGTTTAAGGGAGTGGGAAACTCGACATGTAAAAAACACATAATTATTAATAATATTTGAAGGCACATTAAGGGAAAGACATAAATCACTAGTAAAAAGATACACATAATTTAAAATAAAAGCATCATTTTTTACTAATTACTTATTTCATAATTTCCATAAACTTATAAAAATAATAAGAACTTTACATAACATATTCTCTAATAGTTTCAATAGATTTATCCCTATATTTGGGCCATTTCAAATTCCAAGACAAAATCTTTGTCACAATTATAAATATATTTTTCATTATCATTCAAAAAATATTTATCATACATATTTTCATTTCAATAACCCATATTCATAATTTGAAGTAATAAAATTAGGATAAACAAAAATACAAGGGTATAAACATAGCCTAGGATTTGGAACAAGTGTAAGGGAGTTAAGGTTTTAAATAGATAGAATAAGAACAATCTCAAACCATAAAAATGCAGCACTAGGAATAAACAAGGGTTAATCCTAATGAGGATATTTAAAAAGGAAAAGGTGAAGCAAACCTTAAATCAAAATTATGATTACCAATAATATAAAACCTTAGTTTGGGTGTAAGAAAGATGGGTTTATAAAATGTTTTGATGTTTTTTTTAGGGTCAAGAGACACTACAATAATCATACAAAACTAATGTGCAATCACACACAATCAAAAAAATTGTGACAATTAAATTGAATTAAATGTTTGAAACTTGGAAAAGAGATTTTATAGATAAATACTTGGATTGTGACTTACCTATGAACTATCGGAGGCTAAAAGTGAGTGAAAGTAGGTCTAGGATTAATCCTAAAGAAAACCCAAATATTTGGTGTAGATCAAATTAGTTATAAATATCAACTAATATTTAATTTTTTAATCATGGTCATGACTAAGATTGTTGGGTCAATCCTAGTATGCTAAGGTTTAATTTTAGTCATTAATTTTGATCCTAGTTAAATGATACCAAATTATATTGAAGTATTATGACCACCATTATCTACCCTTTCTGATCAAAATTTTTTAATAAAAATTCAAATCTTACTTAATTATTACTCCTTCCCAACCCTAATCAACTCCAAAATACCTTGCAATAGGTTAAAAATTGGGGGTAGTTATGAGGGGCCTACCTTCTTCAAAACTTTTATCTTAGAAATTTTTACAATCAATGATTATGCACTCCAAAAAGTAGTCTAGTGTAATGTGAATATATCAACTCTTATCCTTATAAATGAAATGAAACAAACTAGTAGATTATAAACTCTCTTTCACTACTTCAATTCAACTTTTGATGTAAATGGTATTACCCTAGCAATGAAAGTGTGATTTGACATTTTAATATATGGATTATCAATAAATTCAAAGTGTGTTCTCCTTATGAATACTTATATTAAATACATAAATTACCTAATGTAATTTTATACCTCTCAATTTTTAATTAGGACCTTATTCATGCATAAGACATGATATAATGATTATAAAAATCTGACAAAATAGAAAAAAATCACAAAAAAGTGAAAGAAAGGACAAAGGGCCCACAAATAAATCACAATGAAGTTCAAACTACTTGATCCTGGTAAAAAATTAGAATTTTTAAAATATAAGGTGTAAATAGGAGGAAATTTTCCATAAACTAAGAAAACACTTCAAAGATAAAAATAAAAAGAGAGAATATCATTGCTTAGAGAGGAATAAAGAGACACAAAGAGAAATAAAGGTGTTGCAAGTGTCAAATATGTCACAGAATCACATGAAAATCACTAATAAGATCCTAAACTAAACCAATGATCTAAAATATTATAAACTCACTAATGTAGACACCTAATTTTAGTACAATCCCCTTTTCCATTACATCTTACAAATATTTTGCACATTTGGTCCACTTATGTATATTTTTTTATATTTAGGAGACTTACTACACCACACTACCCTCCTTCCAACATTATTTATTGTACACATCTTTAACATTCATCCATTTTAGTGTTTTATCTTTATTCAACTATTTGTTGAGCTTTTGCAACCATTCTTGACATTTGTTTCTCATATGATAGATATGGTAGCTAAAAGTGTAATTTTTAATCTAACTTGTGTGTATTTCATATCTCCTTATGTTTTTTTAGGTCCTTGTACATTGTCCTTATTTCAAGCAACTTTAATTTCACATCTTACATTTTTCCATCATCAGATGGTTCACATGTCATGTCCTAGAGATCCTTATATATATAAATCATTCCTACTCATTTACCAAGCATGAGAAAATAGTGAACTCTTTATCTATAATATAATTTTGAGCCTTGACTTTACATATCTATTGTTATACTTATTAAGAATTATTCCACCTTGATACTTCAATATTCTTCAATATATTATGACATCATATAATTTAACATGAAAATGCTCATGTAGTTATATCATCACTTATAGGGAAGAGGAGGTCCAGTCCCTTGCTTTATATTCTACTTAAAATACACTAAAACTACATGGAATTTGATTATAATACATAATATATGTAGTTTTAATCCGTTATAGTTTCCCAACCCAAATACTTATTTACATATTCTTTTGCATGTTTCTTATGGTGAATTAGGTCAAGAGAGGAAGAAGACATCGATTCTGATATTCTTCCTATGATTTTAGAGAAGTTTTTTACCATATTTTGATTAATAAAATCCAAATAATATGTAAATTACTTGAAATATTTTATATTAGATTACATTTAATTACAGACACAAAAAACTATTATTGTTGATTAATTATACAATATACTAAATGTAGAATAGATAAAGTAATCAAAAGATATATATCTCTTAGCTTATTTTTGAAACTATTATGTTATTTGACCCTACTAATGTCCTTAAGGTCCCTTTAAATTCTTGTATGTGTGATAAAATTTTAAAATGATTATAACTAGGAAGCTAGATAGAACCATCACTCAAGGATAGTACCATATCTATTCTAATTTAAAAATCTTGTCCTTGGTGATAAAGACCTAATTTTCCCACCTAGATTAATTATACTACTTCTCTATCTTTATTTTCTTTGTTCACCCATTATCAAACATGCATATAAATTCATTTATTATTTATTTTTTGTTAAAACCCTCACTCTTTCACTTTTGATTAGAAAACCCTAAAAAGGGTTAATATTTTGGTTGGATAGACTTCAACAAATCCATGTTGAATAGCTAAGCATTTCCTACATTTCCAATAATCTAAATATGTCTCAAACCACATGCATATGTCCCTTTAATGTAAAGGTGTGAAAAATCATGTGTATTTAAAATTATATGTTATTTTTCACAGTCCCATCCTTGGTGTAAGAATGCAGAATAGAATTTGACATTAGGATGCTTCATATTTTTCAATAACTAGTGATCTAGGAATAGAGTGCACTTGGTATTTAATATTTGTAACAACTATATCCCATCCTAAATTCCTTCAAAAGTGTATACACACACACACACACACACACACACACACACACACACACACACACACACACACAGATATATATATATATATATATATATATATATATATATATATATATATATATATATATATATATATATATATATATATATATATATATATATATATATATATATATATATATATATATACATATATATATATATATACATACATATATATATATACATATATATATACATATACATACATATATATATATACATATACATATACATATGTATATGTATATACATATACATATGTATATGTATATACATATATATATACATATACATATATATATATATATACATATATATATATATATATATATATATATACATATATATATATATATATATATATATAAGTCTCAAATTTTAGTTATGTAATTAATGGAGTGTAAAGTCCAATCCAAATATTTCTAAACATGTAAACCCAATAATTAAGAAGATAAATATTCATAAAATAATTTGATAAGAGACTCTAGATGATTACGTCCATCATAAATAGTGTTATCCAAGAGATATCATCCTTAACTAATGGAATCGTCTAGAATTTATATAAAATGTAATTCAATTAAAATAGGACCAAATATCCTTGTGATGTAGTAAATAAAGATAAAATTGGTAAAATATAATGGTAGTCGACCAAACCAAGTCAATAAGATGTCAAAAGATCAGGATAAATGTGTCAATAAGTTCCTAATTCACAATCAACAATTGATATATGCAAAGTCACATAAAATCAAGGTGTAGATAAGGCTTTTGGGTATCTATAATAAGTGTAATAACAAGATTATATGGTATCAAGATGTGAACCTACACATAAAAATGTAAAAATAAAAAATATTTATTAAACAAATTCAATGCTACAAAACATATTTTTCAATCATAATACATGGTTCATAAAAAAAATTTAACTAAATCTGGATTAAGGTAAAATAATCTAAACATGAATATAAAAATACATATTTATATGGAAGATATAGAATATAAGAGTTAAAAATAGTAAATTAAATATACCCTAGAGGCTATAAATAGTAAAGAACAGTAAACGTGATAATTAATTGAAAAATAACTAAATGAAATATAAATAATTATGAAACATCACACCTGGGTAGAATCATGGTATTATAAGAGTAGTAGTGTAAAATTTAGAATACTCATTTTAAAAGGATGGATTTCACATATGATATATTTCTAATGAATTTTTTTAGGAAATATTCAACTTCTATATTAGTCCCTATATTGTGACTGATGATTATGTTTTGTAGTGTTGAATCTATACCATGCACCTTTCTAGACTTTGGATTTTTTTTATAGATTCCCCTCCTTATGCCATATAGTCTTGTGTTTGTACTTATATAAACTCATGAGAAGAATTTAAATTTATGTCTTCTTCCTCTATAGACTTAATTCACCAGAGCACACATTCAAAAGATAAGATAAATAAGTAGTTGGGTCACTAAAACTTAATGGATTTGTATATACATAATCTGCATGTTATAATCAACCCCCAAATAATTTTTATGTAGTGTAAGTGGAATATAGAAAAAGGGCTTGGACTTCCTCTTCCCTATAATTTATGATGAAACTACATGAATGTGCACTTAAACCCTCTCTTGTTACAAGTTTAAAATTTCACAATGGCATGAATAATATTAAAACATTAAGGTGGATGACTATGTCACAAGTGTAAAAATATATAAAAAAAGTGAAGGATATAAATTAGATTATTGATAAATAATTAATTTTTTCTCATTATTTTAAAGATGAGTAGGAATTATTTTTATATATATAGTCACATCTAATACATGATGTACAAAATGATTGATCATATAAAAGTGTAAAATGTGAAATCAGAGGCATGGAAAACAAGATCAAGGACTAAAAAATGCAGGGGATGGATATAGTGTCCCAACCAAATTGTATACCAAAAATTTGTGGTGAACTTCTAGTTATTAAATCCATCCCAAGAGATAAATATGTCAAAAATGGGTGCAAGTACCTCATAATATAACTAGATAATCCTTGAATTTTCAAATGGGTACATTTAAATACATCAAAAAGGTAGAAGGCTAGAGAGAAGGTAATGTGGGATAATAAGTGTCCTTAAAATATATAAATATACAAAATTATCTCAATCATGAAAATATAATTAAAATATGTTATGTAAAATGGAATTGTACCAAAATTAGGTGTTTACATACTACCCATACTTTTATGTATATATGTGAGGGAACGCATGCATGTGTCAAAGTATAAAAATTATGAATCAAAACCCATTCCTTAACTAAATAATTGTTGCTGAATTAAATGATGTTTGAGATAGGATCCATCCACACCAATTGGTTGTATCTTGGAGAGGTGAATATTCCCAAAAATAATGGCCAATTGAAATAAGTAGTCAATGCCATATTATTTTTAAAATGTAGTAATTTGAATTAAAAAATCAAAGGGGATCATAGGATCATCTATAATTAGTGGTATTAAAATGATTTTATTTCTAACTAAAACTCTATTCTCATAAGAATGATTTTATAAAAATCCTATTCATTCCATTTCTCTAAGAGTTATGATAGCCTAATTTACTTCTTGATCAAGGAATTAGGAATAAAAATAATTTTTGGTGATATTAATTTGTTAAATTTTTCTCAAATTCCATCAATCATGTTTTTTTATGGGTTTTATTAATTATTTTTCTCGATACTTTTTTTCAATTATGAAAAATATAAAAATTATAAAGGCATATGCCTCATTTTGAGGTGAGGGATTGAAACATATGTGATGCAATCACTTATCTTAAAATAAAGAGTCAATTGAATTTTGTGTTATAAAATATGTAAATCCAAAGCAATGAAATCTTTGAAACATCATATGTACGTAACCGTCATATATAATTATATAAATATTTTTAAAAATCATATGTAACCATTGTAAAATATCATAATGTAAATCTCAATATGAACATGCATACCCTAATATGAGGATGAAATATTTGAGGGGATATAGGAAACAACATGCCTTTTTATAACAATAATATGATAGATGTATAACTAATGTGTACATGTAAATCCTTATACTAAGTATAACAACATACAAAGCTCAAATATGAGAGTGTTCATCTTCATATGAATATTAAATAGATGGGGGTAAATTGTATTCCCCAATGAATGATCCATATGCATAAGCTATGGATCATAGTAACAACTCAAAGATATAGATAAGGGCATGATGACCCAATGACAAATTAAGTTATGGATGATTATTATGCCCTAATGTATCAAGTGTGCCACTAATAGCCTGATAGATATCACAATTCATAACATACAATAGTAGTGTGCCCACATAGATGCATGGTAAGGACCATGTAAATATAAATGCCAATCATATTAATATCATAAATATTAATGTGTATAGGTAAAATCATGGTAATCCATATAGTATATTCATAATATGGATCATATAAATAATCATATAATATCACATAAATCATAAAAAAGTATGTAGGTACTTATAATAAGTCATCCTACAAGGGCATATGAATCACAAGACATGATAATACAATAATGATAACTAGAGGATCATATATGGATAAGGAGACACTAAAATAAAACATTCAAACATGTACGAGCTTACACATGCAATAAATTAACTAAACATGTCCACACATGGAAATCAATAATGTAACAATCATAATGTAACCATGCAATTTAAATATTGATGTAACACAAGATCTAGGTACTAGCAAGATATGACATAAGAAATTTAAAATGGATAAATATGATAAATGGAAGCAAGAAATTTACCATCATAAAACACATTGTATATAGATACATGTAAGGTATGGATTTCAACTATTTTGATCTTGTCCCCCATAGAGTGAGCAAGAAAATTTCCATGTATCATATGAAAATGCATACTCATATATAAACAATATATGTTCCTTCTCACATACTCAAATAAATACCATGATAAGCTCATGTGTAAATCATGAATATGAATTATTTATAGCATAGGAATATAAGCATGATATGTATATGTAGATGATATTTATGGACTATATAGCACCTAAATTTTGTACACTTGGAAAGTTTGTACCTTGAGTTTTCTTATCAATTTTGGACATTCCTACTTTCATGTCTTGAATTTGCTCTATCCCCTACCCCTTATCGTATCTCTTCATCTGAATAGTCTTATGTTGATGACCCAGGCCTTCTATCTTACCCAAAGTTATTAAAATATACTTATCTTCCATTTTTGAAAGTTTTAAGCCTATACTTATTTTATTTCTCCCTAAACACTAAGTGCCCAGTGCCCTAAAGTCACCTATTTTTCAAATGGAGTGTATCCTAATGGTCAACCTAAGTGATTTAATATGAGATAATTTTCCAAAGGTATTTATATAAATACAAGATCAACCCTCATTCATTCCTTACCTAGCATTTAGACAAAATAGCATTCAACGAGCATTCAATTGAACAAATATTCCCTATTTATTCCTATTTACATACTAATCATAAGTAAATTACATCTATATGTTTTAAGTATTGAAGTATTAGCCCAAGATAAATATTATCCAAGATACAAGTTAGGTCATTGTTATAATTAATTTGCACATATTTCATGATTCATACACAAGCCAACACATAGGGGAGAATTACATAATTTTAAGGCACTCTTAAAAATATTACAAATGCAGGAAATGCTCATTGATAGAGCCATATTTTAGGTTAGATCAACATCATGTGCCCACTAACCCATTTTTCCCCAATGTCTCCATGAAGATGAAGTGTTAGGGTTTTTATATTTCATGAGTGATAGCTCATAACCTAGATTTGAATGCACCAGAGTAAAGGTGAAGTCAAACCTAAAATCATCTAGGTGGTCACATCATTTTATAGCAAGTATTTTATACATTACACTTATGTCAAACCCAAATAACAACATTGATTCAATTGTCCTAGGCTAAAGTTAGTGTCCATAGCTCCATAAATGTTAGATCTAGAATCTAGTGACTATTCTAGGATCTTATTCTAGTCTACTTCCTACCTATTCTAGATTTATCATTCTGTTAGAATCAAAACTAGCTAAGTATATTACTTCTTTATCATTACCATACATATCTTAGTTTTTATTTCTATATTTAACATATTCTAAACATAATAAATTCAATGTATGTTTATATCTAAGTTTAGCACCCAATTGGTCTATTGTAAATTTGATTATCACCTTTATGCTTACTCATTTATGTATACCCATTTAATAAGAATCTAGGTAAGCCTAACCTTGAAATACCTCAATTTAGGGTTAAAAATTTGGTGAACCCAATCTTTGAACATCATTTATACCTAAGCATACCTTATAGGATGCTTAATACCTAACTTATCCTAGTCTTTATGTACTTCATATCTCTTATCATGGATGATATTGATTGATTTAATGACTATAATTATTAAAATCTCCAAATTTATATAAAATATGGGGTGAAATTTGATTACTCTTGTATCCTTCCAACTAATAGATCTTCTAATCTCAAAGCCTTGAATGGTGCTAACTATTATCCATTTAATTAGGCCCATGCTCCCACTAGTTCAAGAGATAAGTTGATCCATATTGATTAAGATAAATATTCTTTACCCATAATTTCTACACCACCATCATATTATTTTGGTCTTTGATATTTGTAAAAATATGGATACAAAGGTCAAGGATTATGAAAACATGAGCAAGTTATATCTCATCCTATTGTTCCTAAAAATAATATATGTTAGAAAGGCTTAGTATTTTTTTAAAAATACATGAGGCACCAACAAGGAAAGTAATATAATCATACCCTTCATGCAAATTTTACCACACAAGTGGGTACATATGACCAAGAGACTCCTTTATTTGATCATAAAAAATTTAGACAATTACATAAATAAATTATGAATGATTTACAAATAACTTATAATCAGGACATTCCTTCAAGCAAATTAATTCACACCCCCATAATTCCTACCTTCCCAAACAATTCCCCCTTATCAAAGGTGATGCTTCCCTCATATATTCGTTATAAACAAATTTTATACCAAAAAGGGGCCCTTTACCAAATATTGTTCAAGTTTAAATTGTTATACCAAAATTAAATGAAACAAATTCTTCCAATGGTCCAAGATATTCAAATGATATATCAAAAGTATCAAAGTTAAAATATCCCATGCCACTACCAAATTACCCTAAATTTAGTGATCTTGAACTTGCACTTGTTATACATGAGGATGATGGTACTCATATGCCTAGATTCAAAAAAGGTGGTGGGTTGGAAATAATGATAATACCTATTAAAAACACTAATATTCCCATAGAATATATTATGTCTATGATGACCATTATTGGGGATCTTTAAAATTAGGTTTCTATACTTCAAATGTAAATGGCTTTCTGTAATAATAATTCACATGTAACCTCATTCAATAATCAACCTCTTAAAAAATGTATACTTGAATATCTTTATCCACAAGGTTTTGAGCTACCATATTTACCTCTCTTTGTAACACATAAAGATGCATTTGATCATATGATATGCTATATAAATTCTTTTGGTCAATTGGAAAAATATGACAAAATTTTAATAAAGGTTTTCTAGATATGGTCATTTCAGATGAGGCTTGAAATTGGTTTTATAGTTTACCAAAGGGTTCCTTAACCACTTTTTTCCAATAGGAAGATGTATTCTTCACGTCTTTCAATATCCACAAGGTGGCAAAACTTACATTAGAACATTCACACAATTTTAAATAATGTGATGATGAATGCCTTCAAGATTATACTATTTGATTCAAAAGTACATCATATGATCTAGCATTTATATCCTCAGATTTGGAATTGTAGTTTATCTTTAGTAGAGACCTTATTTCCCCACAAAAGGAAAGAGATTCATAAAAAATATGAGTCATTTACCCATTTATATAATTATGTGCATAGATATGATTCCTTCATAATTCCTCATTCAAAGTAACTTAACATATCTACCTCCAAATAATTTTTCTTTATCCCTCACACAAAGGAAGGAGATAAATTACCTAAGGAGCATTATGAACAAAATTGTGTTATTCATAATCTTTATATGAATAGTTTGCAAATTTTGCTCAACATTGGGCCAATCCAAGGTCCATATCTTATTCAATAATATCAAAGGGAATAACACAAAAAACATTCATGCCAACAAGATTTAACAATTACCTTATACAAGAGTGGTGTTAAATTTTGGCATAACCATATTAATCTTACACAAGCAAATACTACTTGCAATATAAGACAACAAATTGGCTTTGATCTAGAAAACTTAAAAAATAAAGGAGGTTGGAAAAACTCCTTGGGAAACATAACAATATCAAATTTTTATGGTCTGAAAGTAGTTCAGACACGAGTTTGGGATATGCCTACAACATCTCCATATGCATTTACACTAGGAGATCTTTGGTTATACCAAATGGAAAAAAAATTGACCAAAATTAATAAGGTATTTTCTTACTCCTAAATGCAAATTTATAAATATTCCAAATGATAGCATTACTTCTTCTACATAATCAAAATCTGAGCAGGAATATGTTATGTAACTTCTCAACTTACCCAATCATAATTAAAACAATGTAAAAGATCCAACTTAAGGTTTTCAGGCACTAAGTGGGGGAGATCATAGAGTAGTCTCTTCAAATATTTCAACAATACCCAAAAAATAAAAAACATTCAAAAATAAAAAAATGTTTTGGGCACCTACATGTTCTATTATCATCTTAGCATGTATGTGTGAGTTACATTTTGATCGATGGCATATTTATTTACTTCTACATACACACATATGTGTCACACTTCTATTTTAGTGTGATATATGCATACAAAAATACAATATATATTCCTATTTTAGATGTTGGTCCTTCCCTCTACTCATGTCATGTAGACATTGGGGCCATTCACTTGGTTGATATTGATACACACAGGCTATATGGTTTGATGATCACATTTCATTATCATGTTTGAACTTACATATGTACTTACACATGTCTTTATCCATGATTATATCTTTCAAAGGGTACTTGATATGTTGCACACTTGACATTTTTTCCTAACACATTTTATCCATGGGTTACTATGACATGTTTATGTTGGTTTATTATTATTTTCCTTTATGTACTTCCTTGAGTGTTTTGCCTTACTATTGTATTCCATGTTTGAGCATTTAAATATTATCCTTTACTTACATCCCCTATGCCTATGTATGATTTATTTGACATTTTCATATGTCATTATTTATTTTATGGACATTTAAATATGTCATTATTTACTTTATGTATATTTGACTAAGTTGTGTCCCTTTAATTGTGAATTATTTAGACATGCCCCTTACTTACAATCTTCTTGGGCCATTGCCTTTTGACTTGCTTTTGTGTACTCTTGTATGTGTGATTGTTTGCTTGTTGAGATTGTATTTTAACTATCTATACATTTCCATGATATTTATCATGCATCTTAGTCCTTCATGTGATCAAATTTGTTCTATGCACTTTAATGTTATATATACCTAAACATGCCCTTTTATATGCTACGCAGTTACATTCACAGATTATATAGTTATCTTATCCTTTCAAGGTGAGGTAAATACTTATTCCTATATTTACCTCACCTCAAAGGAGGGGCATATTAGTGGGGGAATGTCATAAATTCATCATCTCTATACATGGCATAGGTTTTAGATTTAGTAGGGGTATAATTTAGAATCATGTTCTCCATACTTACTCAGTATTCAACACCTCATATTATAGTGGGAAAATGTTTTAGAAACATGTTCTCTACATTGGTACTTATATCAATTTTAAATTATCTCAATATATATAGTGGGGGCATGGTATGGAAGTATGTTCTCCACACTTACATAGTTTCTGAATTGGCCAAAACACATATTTTTATGATTCAAATTCAT